>OY821521.1:86842995-86862995 GCA_963682025.1 Cordilura impudica
AATGAAAAATTAAAAATGAAAAATTAAAAATGAAAAAAGAAAAATAAAAAATGAAAAATTAAAAACTAAAAATGAAAAATAAAAAATCAAAAATTAAAAATTAAAAATTAAAAATTAAAAATTAAAAATTAAAAATTAAAAATTAAAAATTAAAAATTAAAAATTAAAAATTAAAAATTAAAAATTAAAAATTAAAATTTAAAAATTAAAAATTAAAAATTAAAAATTAAAAATTAAAAATTAAAAATTAAAAATTAAAAATTAAAAATTAAAAATTAAAAATTAAAAATTAAAAATTAAAAATTAAAAATTAAAAATTAAAAATTAAAAAATTAAAAATTAAAAATTAAAAATTAAAAATTAAAAATTAAAAATTAAAAATTAAAAATTAAAAATTAAAAATTAAAAATTAAAAATTAAAAATTAAAAATTAAAAATAAAAAATTAAAAATTAAAAATTAAAAATTAAAAATTAAAAATTAAAAATTAAAAATTAAAAATTAAAAATTAAAAATTAAAAATTAAAAATTAAAAATTAAAAATTAAAAATTAAAAATTAAAAATTAAAAATGAAAAATGAAAAATAAAAAATGAAAAATGAAAAATAAAAAATTAAACATGAAAAATAAAAAATGAAAAATGAAAAACGAAAAACGAAAAATTAAAAATTAAAAATTAAAAATTAAAAATTAAAAATTAAAAATTAAAAATTAAAAATTAAAAATTAAAAATTAAAAATTAAAAATTAAAAATTAAAAATTAAAAATTAAAAATTAAAAATGAAAAATAAAAAATTAAACATGAAAAATAAAAAATGAAAAATGAAAAATGAAATTAAAAATGAAAAATAAATTAAAAATGAAAAATAAAAATTAAAAAAACTAAAAGTGAAAAATAAAAAATTAAAAATAAAAAATTAAAAATGAAAAATAAATTAAAAGTGAAAAATGAAAAATAAAAAAATTAAAAATGAAAAATAAATTAAAAATTAAAAATTAAAAATTAAAAATTAAAAATTAAAAATTAAAAAACAAAAAATTAAAAAACGAAATATGAAAAACAAAAAATTAAAAATGAAAAACGAAAAATTAAAAATAAAAAATGAAAAACAAAAAACAAAAAATTAAAAACGAAAAAAAACTTAAAAATAAAAAATTAAGAATAAAATGAAAAATAAAAAATAAAAATGAAAAATGAAAAATCAAAAATAAATAATGGAAAATAAAAAATTAAAAAAGATGAAAAGGAAAAATTCAAAATAAAAAATAAAAAGTGAATAAAAAACTAAAACTAAAAAATTAAAAATAAAAAATGAAACATGAAAAATAAGAAATGAAAAATGAAAAACTAAAATTAAAAATGAATAATGAAAAATAAAAAACTAAAAATGAAAAATAAAAAATGAAAAACAAAAAATTATATATAAAAAATTAAAAATAAAAAATTTAAAAAAAAATTAAAATTGAAAAATAAAAAATTAAAAACGAAAAAAGAAAAATGAAAATTGGAAAATGAAAAATGAAAAATGAAGAAAAAAATTAAAAATGAAAAATAAAAAATGAAAAATTAAAAATTAAAATTAACAAATGAAAAACTAAAAAAGAAAAATAAGATATGAAAAATATAAAAAAAAAAAATGAAAAATGAAAAATGAGAAACGAAAAACGAAAAATGAAAACCGAAAAATTAAAAATAAAAAATAAAATACGAAAAATTAAAAATTAACCGGTTAAAATAATAAATAATAATAAATATTTTTATATTAGCAGAGCCCCTGCAGTTGATTGCTATAAGTGATACCCTTTCTGTTTGATTTTAAGAAAGTGCTATAAAAAAATCTTTAATTATTTGGTGTTTACACATCTCCCCTGCGATCGGACTCACATGATTTTTTTTTTCATATACTATTTCACTTTAAGGCTGAGTTAAATTTTAATTATTTTAGCCATAAAAATTTTTCGAAAAAAACTAAAAATTCCTTGTTTTACAATTAATTAAATTAAATTTTATTATTTTTATTTCTTTCACAAACAATTTTTTTTTTTTCAAAATTGAAAAGATTTTATTTAAACTAGTTCTCAAACGATAAAATTTATAAAAAGAAATATAACAATTGTCATATAAAATATTTCTTTTGGATCCAATCAGGCTTTCTATATAATTTCTTAAGTTTCAGAGGCTACTCGTTTACACTTTCTGGGTTATTTTTTTCTGTTTACCAATTTCTGTTCTGTTCTGTTCTGCACGATTAAGGATTTTTTGATAATTAGCATGTTTGTCATTTGATTTTTTATAAGACTCATGGTATGATTTAATATAAGATGTACAACTTGATCTATATTTCGAGTTACGGAGTTATATAGATCTCTTAAATTATCTTTGATCTGAGTGATTTTAAATTTAACATTTAATCCTTTATAAGAATCAGACTACTTTATTTAATATTTAATTATATTTATAATATTCATTTGATCTATTAAATGGCTTAAGAATTAATGTTTTTGAAGATCTTTGATTTTAGATGTTTAATAATTTTTTATTGGATATTTTTTAAGATTAATTTGCTGTATAACACCGTACTACGATTATCAAAAATATATTTATATAACTAGAGAAAATGTATAGTAAAACTGTGTACTCCGAGTTCCATTCTCACTTCTTTATCGCTTTCAAAAAAAACTTTTAAGTTTAGAATATTTCCATATATAGTTTCCATATGTATGTTTTGTTTAATATTAAGTAGAACTTTCTTCCAACTATGCTTTCAATATATGACATTCTCAGTGAATTCAAATTTTATTGAGTATAAAATAAATTTATAAAATAAACTTAAAATCACGAAATCAAACCTTAATTATCTCTCTCTCTCTCTCTCTCTCTCTCCAGTTGTTTGCGTTACCAAACAGAGGTGATCCGATTAAACTTACCTTTTTCTTCAGCATATTGAAATTGTCAATAATTACTCCTATGAATAGATTAAGAGTAAAGAAAGATCCACATACAATGAAGATAACAAAATATATATAAGCATAAAGATTAGCTTCACGCTGGGGCTGCAAATCAACACCGCGGGCATCAACTGCATCGGCCATCACCTCCATCCAACCCTCGAATGTGGCCACTTGTAGGAGAGCTAAATAGCCCATGCCCACATGATCGAAGGTGATTTTTGAATTGATCCAGCTATAATTTTGTTCTATGCAATCCCATTTATCATTGACTTCCTATAAAATGGCCATATGTATTTGGTGTTCATGTTTTGTTTTTGTGTTTATGGAAAGAACATTATAAATTAAATTGGTTTTTGATTATAAATTTTTCAAAAAAGTTTTTTTTTTTAATTTTTTTTAAACACAAGAATTTTCAAATAAAAAAAAAAAACAACAACAACTAACCGTCACGGGCAATAGTTCTCCATCGTTATCGAGACATTTGAAAAATTTACCACCAAAAAATTGTACACCCATTATAGAAAATATTAACCAAAAAACTAAACAAACTAAAAGTACATTGAAAATTGATGGTATGGCATACATGAGAGCATTTACTACAATTCGCATTCCCTGCCACCTGGAATAGAAATAAACAAATTTTTCTTTTTGTTTATATAGAAATGATAAATAAACGAATAATTTACGAATTATTTGGATATTTCAAAAGGGCGTAGAAATGGTCCGGTGTTTTGAAATTCCAAAGAGAAAAATTAAAAAACACACACATAAAGAATTCAAAAAAAGGGGAAAAACATACAAATTTACATAAAGAGTAAAAGAGGAGAGAAATCGGATCAAATTTTCAAAACATGGCGGAAAGATATGAAAACATTATTTGATTTAATTATTTTATCATAATTCAAAGTAAAAACCACAATTTTTCAAGCTATAATATTTCAAGCTCTGTTGCAAAATTTGATCCGATTTAGTTGGACTAGTTAGTGATGTGGTGAATATTCAACTGTAGACTTTCGAAACTTTAGTTATAATTCGAATTCTTTCAATGATACATATACGTATGTGCAAGAGACCGGGTTTTGAAAAATAAAAACAATATTTTTATTATTTTCTTAAAAAACGTATTTTTATACCCTATACCAGGGTATGACCACCATTTACTTACTATACCGACCGACTCGAAATAATTTTCTGCGTCGATTAAGCGATGTCCGTCTGTCTGTCTGTCCATCCTTCTGTGTGTCCATGTAAACCTTGTAATCAAACTACAGGTCACAAATAAGAATTTATTTTGATAAAATTTTTATTTGATGAAATTGGGGGAAATCGGTGAAAAGTCATGAAAAGAACCCTTATCGGACGACTAATATTGGCGTATATGTATATCAATATAATTTGGTGTATGTATGTGTACCATACCCACTAATCAGTAGACCAAAAACAAACCCTGTATGACCATTTTTAGTCATAGTCCCTATATAAAGCTGATTCCCGATCTTCACTTAAATCTATCAAAAAACAAAAATTTTGCATAAATTTTTTAAAAATTTGGTTTATACAGGTTTTTGAGAAAAGTAAGTAAATATTATCATGATTGGTCCATTCTTTGACCCAGTCACCAAAATATGAAATGTTACATATCTTATGCAAAAAATTAATAACAATGACACTAAAATTTGGTTTACGCTTATGCAGTTTTCTTTTCTGACAAAAAATGTCACACTTTACTTGCACTTTTCTCGAAAAGTGTATTTTTTAATACATTCTGAATTAAAAGCAACCTTATCTTATACATCAATCGAAATGTCTCAAAGTGCTGTATTCATAAAATTCAAAAAATTTTGATTATTATACCCTTTGAAGCCATAGGGGTAAAATATCCAAAAAAAAAAAAAAAAAAAAAGGGGGAACAATGGGAAAATATTCTCACACTATCTTCTTAAGTATTTATGTTGTTCATCAAAAGATGACAAAATTATTTTCTTTCTAGAGAAAAACAAACATTTTTTTTCCATAAATTTAAAATAATTCTCACAGTTAAAAAAAACTTTTGGCTATATACGAAATATTTTGAGGATAATCTTCATTAGTCCAAGTAAAAGCTTGTATTTAGTTTAAAAATGTAGATCGATGGGAAGCGAATACAAATCCTGATCTTAAAAATGACCATTGAACCGATCTTCCTGAAATTTTTACAGAGTCTTACTATGTATCTGGATGGAACTATAGGTTATAAACGCTTTTTTTTATTTTTAATAGGTGTGGCACCTCCCATACAAAGTGTACTTTTAATAACATATACATGTATTAAGAAGGAGTGCTTTGCAGATTTGTGTGGAATCGTATAAATGATAGTGGCACCGCCCATGTCTGAGGTATTATTTTATCACTGTTATTCCGACTCATGAGCGTGGCAGGTCCCATACAAAGAAAATATTAAACATCATATATCAAGAGCACTCTAATAGTGAGAGACTTTGGACATTGCGTGAGCACATAGTGGTCGTGGCACCGCCCATACAAAGTAAATATATAATATCAATTAACTGGACTAATATAAGAGGGAAAGCCTTGACACATTTTACGGTTCCATCAGATATTAATATGATGGGCGTGGCACCTCCTATACAAAATAACATGAGGTACTATGAAAACGATAGTAATGAAACTTTTGACAAGTAAAGGGTCCGCCATCTAACGTTTTTTTTTTCAACTAGTGCTTATTTCGTGAATGGTAATACTTAGCTCATGTCTGATTTGACAGATTATTAGTTTTATCCTTCCGCTGAACGAATATGGATTTTGGAAGAAGAGAAGCACTGTCAGCTCCGTATGTTCATTATCTTGTGCAAAAAGTGAAAGAAACTGGCATCCTCATCGATAAACCAAAGCGCGAAAAGCCAAAAACAGTGCGTACACCCGAGAATATTGCTGCTGTGGCAGAAAGTGTGCGTGAAGCGCCATCAACATCAATTCACCGTCGTTCTCAAGAATTGAACATTTCGGAGGCATCATTGAGTCGAATTTTGCATAATTGAGTCGAATTTTGCATATGACGCCATACAAAGTCCAATTGGTTCAGGAGTTAAAGCCAACTGACCATCCAATGCGTTTTCGCTTCGCTAAGTGGGCCTGCGATCGACTTACAGAAGATGCCGATTTTGCCAAAAAAAATCATATTTTCAGATGAAGCTCATTTTGATACTGGCGGGTATGTAAACAAGCAAAATTGCCGCACGCATACATTGAAAAGCCGATACACCCAAAACGAGTCACTGTTTGGTGCGGATTTTGGTCCAGAGGCATAATTGGGCCATTTTTCTTCGAAAATGAGCAAGGAGTGGCCGTTTTAGTCAATGGCGATCGTTATCGGGCCATGTTGAACGAATTTTTGTTCACAAAAATTGAAGAGGAGGATATTGGCAACATTTGGTTTCAACAGGACGGTGCTACGTGCCACACAGCCGAAGCTACACTCGATGTTTTGCGCCCTGTTTTTGAAGATCGCATTATCAGCCGCAGAGCTGATGTCGTTTGGCCACCTCGGAGCTGCGATTTGACACCGTTGGACTATTATTTGTGGGGTGCCCTCAAAGATAAGTGTTACGCCAACAAGCCAGAGACAATTGACGCTTTAAAGGACAACATTCGTGAAGACATTGGTGAAATACAGCTACACACAATCGATAATGTGCTTAAAAATTGGACCGATCGTGTAGGCTACTGCAATGCCAGCCGAGGCAGCCATTTGAATAAAATTATTTTCCATTATTAACCGGAAGGATTGTACTTTCAAATAAAAAAAGAAATTTGAGATAATATTCAGTAGTTTTTTTTTTATAGCATTTTCAAAAAAAAAAATTCAAAAATCGCCAAAACCGACAATCGTTAAAAACAAAAATCGCCAACAACAAAAATCTTCGAAATCAAAAATCGGCAACATCAAAAATCGCCAAAATAAAAACCATAAACAAAAATCGATAAAATAAAAAATTGTCAAATGATATTCTAACTGCGAGCCAATCGTTAAGTGTTGCTGTATTTAATTTGGAAAATCTATGGTTTTTCATTGGTAGTCATATGCACCTTGCTTCAGAGTAAGAACACAGAAAAATCTGATAATTTTTAAACCGTATGACAAAAAAAATATTGTATATCAGCAAGCATCTAAATAAAAAAATATAAAATAGAATAAAAATTTTTAATTATAAATACAAACTTCGTAACAAAAATTGATTATGAACCAAGTAAGAAAATCATAGTCGCTCTAGACCTACATTGTTATTAATTTTTTTTGGCTGCAGGGGCCAAATCACCGCATTCCTCATCGTAATTTTTCGATCGAAATTATTTTTTTTGTTTTCCAAAATAAAATACGAAGAATTAATAATTTTTTTGCTGCCACAGATAACGAATTATAGCACCTAATTCAGAGTAAAAGTGAAACGAGGGCTGAAGTTTGTCCGTCTTCTCTAAATAACAAACCCAAATATGGAATTTCGATTGATTTTACTCAATATCGAATGCGGTGATTTGGCCCCAGATATGAAAAAGTTCATATCGGAAGTTATATTTATATGGAGACTAGGTCGAAAAATGGACCGATCCTGACCATATTTGGTAAAGTCACTTATATTTTGAAAAAATATATACAAACCAATTTTGAGAAAAATCTGTGCAATATTTTTGTTTTTTAATAGATCTAAGTGAAAATCGGGAAGCAGCTTCAAACGGAGTCTATGACAAAGAATTGTCATATGGGGTTTATTTTTGGACAACTAATAAATGGATGTTATAAACACACACAAACCCAATTTGACCGAGATCTATATGATAATTTAGATCTTATGGCAAATTAAGTATATTTCATAGGAGTCGTTTGTATGCGGACTAGGTCTGAACATGGACCGAATTTCACCAATTTCAACAGCGTATATCCCATGGCAGATAAAAGCTTATAGTGAAAGTGATTCTGAGACGATCGGTATAATAAAAGAAGGGTCTAGGTCAAATATTTTAAGTAGTTACAAACACCAGCACGAAGTTATTATACCCAAACCACATAGTGGTATAGGGTATAAACATACATGACAATAAGTCTCGGTAAGTCGCACAGATGGATCGCTTCATACATTTCTTGGCAAAAAGTATAAGAAGAGCTCGTGGAACATTGAAATTTGGACCAGGGGCTTTCATCAACTCAGATAAGAAAAATTTAAAGTTTCATCAAAATTTACCACGCCTATCGCCCCCGCCCATATACCCGAAAAGATTTTCTAGCCCCAAATTTTAATTTCTTTACCAAAAGTCATGAAACTTAGCACAAGTCGTGAGTGTTATGAAGTTGAAATATCTGGAGAGCTTCATAGAAATCGGCCAGCCCATCGCCCCTGGTCATACAATCCGAAAAGATTTTTTCGCCCCAAATTTTTATTTCTATACCAAAAGTCATGAAACTTGGCAGAAGTCATGAGTGTTATGAATTTAAGATTTCTGGAGAGTTTCATGGAAATCGGCCACGCACATCGCCCCTATCCATATAACCCTGCCATATGACGATACAAGACGATGGAAAGCATCAGTATTTGTTTCGATTCTGTTTCACTTTCGGGAGAACATTAGTCTAGCCTTCTATAGTCCATATTTCAAGCTATTTCAGCTTCTTAAAACACATGGGCCTAGAAGTATTCGCCATTTTATATCGTGTATCTTCGAATTACTGAAATGAAATTTCGTGTGACTTTTTTTTTATAAAAGTTATGACTATTCAACAGTATACAATATTATCCTAATTTTATTTATTAAATCAAAAGAATACACTCCCACCTTTAAGTTTTTAGTCCAAGAGAAACTAAAAATATTGAATTTATGAATGCCATCATAACAACCTGAATATTTTTAAACTCTTTCTTTTAACTCATACTCTCTGTCTGTCTGTCGGGGCAACCCCATTCCTTCTTATACAATTGATCTGGAACTTGGCCCATAGTCTTGTTGTGACTACAGATTAAATTTGGGGTAGTCACGCAGAGTCATGCACAGTCATGGAGTGATCTAAATGTCATTTCCCCTCATCCGATCGATCTGAAAGATTAACTCTAACTTAGTCATGCACAGTCACGCATAGTCACGCACAGTCACGGAGAGATTTAAAACCCATTTTCCCTTATCCAATCAATCTGAAACTTGGTCGATATACTTGCTGTGAAAAAAGATTGACTTTGACATAGTCACGCATAGTCACGCACAGTCACGGAGTGATTTAAACCCCATTTTCCCTCATCCGATCAATCTGAAACTTTGTCCATAGGCTTGTTGTGGCCAAAGATTAACTTAAATATAGTCACGCACAGTCACGCACATTAACACTTAAAAATTTTATGCATAAGGAAAGAAAGAGTTGTAATGAAAACCTTGTTTTTATGGGTTAGATTATCTATAATATTAATAGGCTAGGCGATTTCTTGTGACCGATGTTTTGTTCTACCGTTTTATCCCGATGTTGACTAAACGTATATTATTTGAAAGGTATTTCTTTTTATCCAATTTGCAGATTTACAGATTTTTAAATTTTTTCCTTTATTTTGAGTAAAATACATTTAAAGTTGCTACTAACATACATAAAATTATACAATGCTATGAAATATTTTTAAAATGTTTTTAATTTTAATTATTAAAACAAAAATGAATGGTACAAATAAAAGAAATGTAATGCTTTGTACATGTTAATATGATGAAGTCATTGTTAAAAGGATGCCTGCCAAAAATATTAACAGAGGTCAATTCTATGAATATCTGTTTAGAAATTAATATAGAAGGAATCTATGGCAAGAAGAGAGTAAGGGACTTCAAAGTTTTTTTCAAGCTTTAACGGGTAACCTATATATTAAAAACATACTCATAATATAGGACATAATATAGGACAATTATATTTTAAACAGATGACTGTCGATCGCTTGGCTCTAGTGAGGTGGAAAAGGACATCAGAAATGCTCTAAGAGTTTTTAAAAACGGCATATATATGCTGAATGCGTCAAAAAAAAAAAAAAATTGTTAAATTCGGATATGCCGAACCTCTTATACCCTCCACCTGAGTTTTACCTTTTACAAATATCTTCATATTTCACTATTTATTTATAACAAATGTAAACAAAATATTTGAAAGGGTAAATAAACTTAATACTAAATTTTGTATTTTTACATTTAAATTTCTTTTGGGATTCTACTTTTGACTAAAGTAAAGAGTATTATAAGCTAACTAATAATAAGCTTATAGCCAACTATAATATATAAAATATAATTAGTTTGTAGCTAACTACAAATTAGGTAACTTTAAGTTAGTTGAAAAGTCATGCAGAGGCGGACAATTGCGCCTAGGACATCGCAATGTTAAAGTAGTCAGTTTGCTTCATTGAAAGTAATCCAAGTATCAACCACCACTAGTTGCGTAATAGTTAGATATAAGTGTATTAAAGTTAATTGAGTTGCCGGCAGGGTTTTTTTGTGTTGATTTGTGAATTGGCTATAATTGATTAGCATACCTTTATGGTCTTTATTTAATGAAAAAATAAAATTTCCTAGAATTTGCACTCGAATTTCGAGGCCTGGAATCTGCTAGTTTAAATTATTATTGTTATCCAATTATTTTATTTTTTTTTTTTGAAAATTAATGTTGAAATACT
Organism: Cordilura impudica; assembly: GCA_963682025.1. NCBI lineage: Eukaryota > Metazoa > Arthropoda > Insecta > Diptera > Scathophagidae > Cordilura > Cordilura impudica. Next base: position 86,853,629 of record OY821521.1, read on the forward strand.
ATATTTTTCAAATATTCTTATAACAAGTAGATATGACAAAAAGAAATTATCTACCCGGACCATTGAAATACATGAAAATATGAGAGAGTTTCGTTTAGGTGACTTCTGTAAACAAAACTATGTTACATTTCTCTTAATTAAACAATTTTTTATAAAACTGCATCATTTCATTTTTGATATTTTACACTCGAAAAAGGGACTTTCTGCCAGCAACATCCCACAATGAGTCGTAGCGATGCACTACAGGACATACTTGTGGTTCATAAAAGAAATTTATTTATTAACATAAATTGTATGCAACGTTGCTTCAAAACAATTCTAGGTTGAAAATACTATCGTCTTTTTTAATCCATGTAGCGCTGTATTAATTTATACTAGCAGATTCCAGCGCTCGAAATTCGAGTGCAATTTCTAAGCAATTTTATATTTTAACTTAGCCAATTCACAAACCAACACTTTTTTCGTTTATTGTTATTGTGAATGATGATAAAAAGCTCGTTAACAAACACATTAACAAATTTTACCATATGTATAATTTTATGTATGTGTTAGTAGCAATTCTAAATGAAATTTGCTCAAAATAAAGGACAAAATTTAAAAATCTGTAAATCTGGAAACCAGCTGAAAAGAAATACCTTTCAAATAATATACGTTTGGTAAAAATCGGGATAAAACAGTACAACAAAACATCGGTCACAAGAAATCGCCTAGCCTATTACTATCATAGATTATCAAATAAATTTGAAGGTATTTTGTAGTTTGAACAAATTTATATTTGTTTAATTTACAATTAAATTGTAATAAAGTTGTAAGTCAACTTCATTTATATTGTATGCAAGTATTTTTTATGATTTCAAAAATTATTTTTGTTCAAATCCAATTGTGTAAACTGGTTAGATAATATCCAGGATCGCTGACGAATCTGACAATATAAAACAACTTTTGGATTCAAATAAACACAAAGACAAGAAAAATGGAAAGCCATTTAAAATTTATAATAAACTTATCTAGACAGCTGTATAAATAGATCAGCCTCTGATAAATATTGTGATGATCGTTGTGAAGCTTTCATATGATACCACCCCGTCTTTGTTAGAATTCAACAATATCTTCGATTCATATTCTATGTGAGTTGTTGCTTCGTACCAATTATGTTAGTATTGTCTATGGACTTACAATCAATAAAATTAAATTTCCTATAAACGATTTTTAATAAACACTTAAGTTCTAGGAAAGGTAATTCATACTATTATTGATCCCTGAATTAACACTTATGTATATAGAAACATTAAATAAATTTATACAAAATTTACGCAATGAATTAGATAACTGGGGAAGTAAATATTTAAGTCTGGAATGTGATCTTTAAAGTTTGATACTAACCATGAAATTGGTTTGAACAACCCATAACAATTTTGTTTTAAGAGTCAAAGTTTAGTTTATCACATTTTTTGTACTAATAAAAATAAAAAATTGGCCTTAATGCGTGTTTTGTTTGTGTATGTATATCATTAGCTTTATGTAATGATAATTCAAAATTTCTTAAAATGAAGGCATTTCTCTGAATTTGTCACAATATTTTTTCGTAGAGTGGCAACAAGCTTCCAAAGAAAAGTTATTTTAATTTAACCGAATGTCGAAAAAATATAATTGAAATAATAAATATTTTTTTAAATTTTGAATGATTATTAGCAGATTCCAGCGCTAGAAATTCGAGTGCAATTTTTAGGCAGCTTTATTTTTCAAATTAGCTAATTCACAAACCAACACTTTTATGGTTTATTATTATTGTGAATGAATATAAGAAATTTAGTAAATTTGGTAAAACACACATAGCATATGTATAATTTTATGTATGTGTTAGTAGCAACTTTAATTGCAAATTACTCAAAATAAAGGAAAAAATTTAAAAATCTGCAAAACCGCTTTAAAGAAAATTTGTATGATTTTTCCATAGAGCTATTTTATACGAGGGTGGTCCCAGAATAACCTGACCTGGCGTATAATGGTGGCAGTAGTATAAAAAAAATTATATGGTGGCAACCTTATAAAACATATGTTTGAAGTTTCAAGGCACCACGTTGTTTGTAGCTATCAAAAGTAAACGATCTTAGTAAATTTGTAAACATGGGAAAAATTGGTCACCGTTATGTAATTTAATACTTTCTTTTGAAAGGTATCAGCCTCAGCTAGATTCTACTCTGGGGGAGACTGCTCCTTCGTTTAATACTATAAAATATTGGGTGGCGGCGTTTAAACGAGTCCGTTGGACCTGGCAAGCCGAAAACCCTAGTGGTCGATCAATTGGGGTGGCCACGCCAGAATCGGTTAAGAGTTCCGCGTTCGCTCTAAATAGAACAAAAACAGCGTCGTGCAGATATTTCAATAGAGTGTCTGCCGTTGTGTCACCGCAATACAGCCGAGTTTTTGCGTCGATGCGTAACCATAGATGAGACCTGGGTCCACCAATTCACACCTGAGAAAAAGGAACAGGCAAAACAGTGAACTGAAGTAGGAGAATCGTGTATTAAAAATGCGAAGACATTTACATCTGCAGACACGGTTAGACGTCTGTTTTTGGAATCAATAATTTTTATTGATTTTGTTCAAAAAGGAAAACCAATATTGCGTTAAGTTATTGCCGCCTTGAAGTGATGAAATAATGGAACTTATGCCGTATTTGGCAAAAAGAAAATGTTGTTTCCTCAAGATAATGCACTAGTTCAAAAATCCACTATTGCGATGCCCAAAATCCATGAATTAAACTTCGAATTGCTTCATTACGTTCTTATTCGCCAGCTCCCTCGGATTATTTTCAACTTTCAAGCTTAAAAATGCCTCGGCATTAAAAGATTTACCAATAATGAAGTGGTGGAGTCTGCAATTGATGACTATTTTAAGGAGCTTGACAATTCCTACTTTAAACAGGGTATCGATTATATTGTATATCGCTGGAAAAAGTGAATCGACCAAAATGATATTATGTTGAGATATAAAAAAAATGTTGTCCGCCCTCGTAAGTTAAATAAATTATGTTCTTGTAATGTCGCTTAAACTTCTCTAAGACCTATAAAATTATATATATGTTTTTAACCTTTGACGGGTACGTCCAATTATGACCAGTTTGGAGCTCGTGTGATTTTCTTACTTTAATTAGAACACTTAAATAACAGATTTTATTATAATCCCTAAATTTTAAATTTCAAATTGTTGGGATCCGACCATATCTACACCAAGAACCCTTTTTAAAACTCATGTTGTAGGATGTAGTACACTTGGCCTTGATGATTTATTACCTTTCACTTTGGTTAAAAAAAAATCTAAAATATATATTATTTTTTTTGATTGAGTTTGTTAGGAATCTAATCGATATATATAAAAGAGTTGCGAGGATGATCATCATCGCCCAGCCCAAGCCATTCGACCAGAAGCTTGAAATTTGGACTCTAGGTTCCTCTCTCGGCGTAAAGATCCACTAAGCACGGATATTTAAAAATTCGTACATTAACGGGGTAAAAGCGGACAAAAAACGGGAAAATTATGAGAAATGAATCTAGGAATATGAAATATGTTGTGTAGACTCCATCCATTTAAGCGGGAAAAAACGGCCAGAAAGTGTAAAAAATTTACCTTTCTGTATTTTCTTAACATATTTTTGTTATACAGACTTCACCGAATATGTGGGCATCAGTCCAGAATGAATTTATTGCTAATTCTAACGTCTAGGGGAGGAAAAACGGTCTAAAAGGGCAAAAAGTGTACATTTGGTATCTTCTAAACTAACGAATCTATGAATATTAGATATAGTATGCAAATTCCATTAGAAATAGAAACATCAGATGAGAGGAAAACTTTTGTAAATTCTGGTGTTAAGGGGGTGTAAAAACGGCCAAAAAGGGTAAAAATGGTACCTTTTTGCATCTTCTTTACAAAGTAATTTAGGAATATGAAATTTTATATGTAGGTTCCACCAGAGACACAAACATCGGCCAAGAATAAAAAGTTTTTAAATTTGAGCCTTCAGGGGTTAAAAGCGGACAAAAAAGGGGAAAATGATACGAAATCAATCTAAGAATATGAAATTTGGTGTGTAGACTCCATCCGGGAAACGAATATTGACTCGGCCAGAAATTGTACCTTTCTGCATCTTCTTAAGATATAAATCCATATATATGAATTTTGGTATATAGACTCCACCGAATACGTGGGTATCAGTCCAGAATGAATTTATTGCTAATTCTAACGTCCAGGGATAGAAAAACGGCCAAAAAGGGGAAAAAGTATACATTTGTTATCTTCTAAACAAACGAATCGAGGAATATGAAATATTGTATGTGGATTCCACCATTGTCTTAACAGTAAATATTTTATCACAATACAAAATGGTTAGTTTCTATAAAATTTCTGTTGATACAATCAAAAATTCAGTTAAGTTTTAGAACAATTCGGTTGGTGAATTATTTTTCTGTGTGTGAATTTTGTCATACAGAATAAAAATTTTTTAAATTCGAGCCTTCAGCGGGTAAAAGCGGACAAAATGGGAAAATGGTAAGAAATGAAGCTAGGAATATTAAATTTGATGTGTAGACTCCATCCGGGTAACAAATAATGGCCCAGGATAAATTTTTTTCAAATTCGGCCATTTAAGAGAAAAAAATGGACAAAAAGGGCACAAATTGTAGCTTTCTGCATCTCTTTAACATATAAATCTACACATACGAATTTTGGTGTACAGACTCCACCGGATACGTAGGCATCAGTCATGAATGAATTTATTGCTAATTCTAACGTCTAGGGCGGAAGAACGGCCAAAAAGGGGAAAACTTCTACATTGGTATTTTCTAGACACACGAATATATAATATAGTTCGTGGATAGAAACATCAAATGAGACGAAATTCGGACGTTAAAATGGGGTAAAAATGGCCGTAAATGTAAGAGTGTACCTTTTAGTATCTTCTTTACAGAGTAATTTAGGAATATGAAATTTTATATGTAGATTCCACCAGAAAGACAAACATCGGAGAAGAATAAAATTTGTTTTAATTCGAGCCTTAAGGGGACAACTGATACTTTTCACCTGGTAAATTTTCATTTGAAAGTACATTTTCTTAAGAAAACAAGTAAGAAATTTATAGTCGGTATAGACCCTATACCATGCGTTTAGAGAATTGGTCTTAGGTAAAACTAATTGGATTTAGAAATAAAGCATAAACCAAATCTACGTCGAAAATTGGACCGATCGTGACCATATTTGGTGAAGTCACTTATTTTTTGCAACAACATACACAAACCGATTTTAAGAAAAATCTGTGCAATATTTTTGTTTCCGATAGGTTTAAGGTAATTGTCCTACATATAGGGTTTATTTTTGGTCTTAGGATAAATGGATGTTGTATACGCGCAAAAATCCAATTCGACTGAGATCAATTTGATAATTTGAATCTTATGCCAGGTTAAGTCGATAACATAGGGATCATTTGAATGGAGAGTAGGTCTAAATATGAGCCCATTTTCAAAAATATCAAAAGCGTTTGTCTTATGGCCTTATAAATAAAATAATATTATTTTTGATCTATATAATTTGAATAATTCTCGAACCTATTGTGAATAAAAAAAAGTGGTACTTAAATAGAGTAGGTGGCAATACATTTTAAACTTTTACAAAATTCTAAATTTGAGAATTATGTTTTTTAATAATTCCGCGCTTGGGAATAAAATTATGTATTTGCGAAATCACTATTTGGTGTGTTCTATATTGGAAGATAACACAATTGTTATAAAAAATATAACTAAAAAAAATAGATAAACGAAAAAGAAATATTTTTTTTACAGATGCCAAAACAGTGGAAACTTTTAAACTTCTTTACCAGAGTTGATTAAAATAGAAAAACGAGTGAAAGAAACTATAAAAAAAAAATCATAGCCGTTATTTAAATATAGATTCTGACATTTTCTTTCAATTATTATTAAATAATGGCAAGAATAAAGTTTTATGACGAGTTGAAAACCAGATTAATAAATGATTTTAGTGATGGTCGTAAGCAAAAGAATATTTGTGAGAAATATTCTATGAATAAATCCATAAAACCGCCTGACCAGCGTTAATCTTGCTAAAAAAAAAAACGCATGAACTGGAATTAGAATACTGTTGACGAATAGCGTTGACGAAAAAGTTAAATATTTAAATGGCCGCCGTTGTGTGTACATGCTTCGGGGATTTTACTTAAATAAATTAATACAATTGTTCGGATAGGAATCATCTACCCCCAAAGACCATGTGCAATTGTATAGTGAAGGTTTCCATTGTTTTTGGTATTGACGTCCAAGTCGTCAAAAATATATTTTGTTAAAAGTTTCCATCGTATTCTCACTCACACCATATTTCTTATTGTTTTTAAATATTATTAGGGCTTAAATAATTGATATAAAATTTACGGTAACAACGTAGCGGGTATACTGCTAGTTAAATATATACATATATGTATATATATGTTTGTTCCAATTCTTTGAAAATTTTGTCATATATCGTATTTTATTTTTCAAAATATGTTAACGGTCTTACGGCCTTCTCTAAAACCTGTTGAATATTCAACCACGGAAATATTGGGATTTATTGGTTCATAAATAATAATAAAAAACACAAATATTTTTATTTTTTATAAAAAACATGCCAATTACAAACATACACCAGATACATATAAAGAGAATATTTAACTGGGTTGGAAATTTTGGAACAAAGTTCAAACCCGGTTTTGTTTTCAAATAAAAAGTGCTCTTATTCAAAAATTATAAATTTTTATGCATACTTGGAAGTTTGAATTAAAATTTTTTGTTTGTATATAAACTAAACACACACACAAAAGGAAATTTAAGGATTTGGTTTTTTGTTAGTTTCTTCAGAAGTTATTTCTATTCGAAATCCTTAAAGAAAACGATATTGTATTAAATACTTCCAAAAATTGTTTTAGTAGTTTTCATTTAAACTGTTTAAATATTTTGAATAAAAGGTGCGAAAGCATTCAAAATTAACGAAATCAAGAAAAAAAAAAGTTCTTCAATAACGACTTTTCCGAATATCCCATACCACTAGGATGAAACACTAAATTTAGGGAGTTAGGAGTCATTAATTAATTAATATTAATATAATTAATTAATTAATATAATTTTTAAAATAAGTAATTGAAAATTAAGTTACCAAAATATCTATATATGCGATAAAAACAAAATTATATATATTCATAAGTGGTATCGGATATAATGTTATAAAATCTGTTGATATATATATATATTAACAAAAGTGATTAATCTGAAATTAAAAATTGGTTAAAAGAAAAAACATGTAAAATAAACGGCATTCATATTTAAATACATATAGATAGATACATTTATACATTTATATAATAGCTTGTTACAAGAATATTTCAAAATATTAGCCATTATTTCTTAAATAAACACAAAACCAAAGTCAAACACTTAAACTTACCGGGATATAGCTCTCAAGGGTCTTAAAGCTCTTAGAGTTCTTAAGGAACGTAAAACCTTAAGATTTTCATTTTCCTCTATCAATAAAGAAAAAACCGATACCTGTAAAAAGTATATATTAATAAAATTAATTTTGAAAACTATTTATTAAAACTTAAAACTTACAAAAACTATAATAAAATCCAGTATTGTCCAAAAACTTGTAAAGTATTTGGAAAACCCCAAGGCCAACCACTTCAGAACCATTTCAATGACAAATATCAAACAAAACGAGAAATTTGTCCAGTAGAGTATGCGTTTCAACGATTTATTACTATCCAAATAGATGTCTTCGAAACATAATGTTATGCTGGATGCGAATATTAACACCAAGACAAACCACTCAAAGGCTGGAGTATCCACAACAGTCAAGACGGCTGTTCTAACGCGTGTCCAATGCTTAGCACTATTTGTATCCATACAGGACATAAACCATGGACAGCGAAAGTAAAAGCTGCAAATATTCAAAAGATTAACAAAAGAAAAAACATTGAATATTTTTTTTTAACGGAAAAAATAAGTGATTCAAAATGTTTCACTAAGAAAATATTATTGATCCTTGTAACAACTGGAGTCGGTATAACGATGTTCGTCTGTCTGTCCATCCTTCCGTCTGTATGTCTGTTGAAATCGCGCTCATTCGAAAAATAAACCATTTGTCTGGAAGCTATAAGCTATAATTTTTTTCGATATTTGTAGTGGGCGTGGCACCTCCCATGCAAAGTAAATTTTTAATATCATATATATTAAGTACTATGGCAGGGATAGCCTTACAAATTTGTCTGAAGTCACCTATTATTAATGTTAGTAACAATACCGAATATGGATGGGATCAGACAAATGGGCGTGGCAGCTCCCATACAAAGTAATTATTCAGTATCATATATCTCGAGTACTAGTCGGACAAAAATGAGGGAGATTGGACCAATGGGCGTGGTGCCCCCATACAAAGTATGTGATTAGTCGAACGAAAAATGGACGTGATAATCTATACAAAGGAAATATATAATATCACATAACTGGAGTACTATAAGAGGGAAAGCCTTGACACTTTGTACGATATTAATGTAAGGCAGAAAACCTTAAAAATTTAAAAAAAAAAATAATAAATTGCTTAATAATTTATTAGAAAACGAAATATGTATGTCCGCATAGTTAATTTTTTCTAATTTTTTTTTTTTTTTTTTGTAGAACGACAGTTTTAACTTTAGGCGGAGTATACCTTTTCTATGATACTGAAGAGTTTGCCATCAAAAACTCAATTTTGTATAAACAAAAGATAGCCATTATTGCAATTTTTAATATAAAAAAGCTCGAATGCTCGAAGCATTATAAAAACTATATAAAAACAATTAAATATTTTCGAAGTCCGTTTTTACATAAATTTGTTAACTATTTTTATGCACAAAACCTGTTATTATGCTAACTTTGTAATCCATAACAAAATAACTTATTCTAACAACTTTTCCAAATTGATAGTTCTTTCTAAAGAAAAAAACATGTGAGTCCGATCTTAAAATCAAACAGAAAGCGTATCACTTATAGCAATCAACTGCAGGGGCTCTGCTAATATAAAAATATTTATTATTATATATTATTTTAACCGGTAAGATTTTTAATTTTTCGTTTTTTATTTTTTATTTTTAATTTTTCGTTTTTCATTTTTCATTTTTAATTTTTTTTTTTTTAGTTTTTCATTTTTAATTTTGATTATTCATTCTTTATTTTTCATTTTTCATTTTTAAATTTTTCTTCATTTTTCATTTTTATTTTTCTTTTTTCATTTTCCAATTTTGATTTTTTATTTTTCATTTTTTATTTTCATTTGTTATATTTAATTTTTT